>CM035434.1:134138393-134148393 GCA_020310875.1 Ceratopteris richardii | reverse complement strand
ATATGAGTATGTGCATCTATGAATGTTTGTATGTATATTTGTGTGTGTGTATCTGTGTGTGTGTGTGTGTGTATATGCATATTTATGTGAGTGTATGTGTGTTTGTGTACCTAAAAACATAAACCCCTACAACCCTAAAACCCTAACTCTATGTGTGCATGTGAGTGTATGTGTGCCTATGTGTATATGTGTATCTGTGTGTGTGTGTATATATATATATATATATATATATATATATATATATATATATATATATATATATATATATATATATATATATATATATATATATATATATATATATATATATATATATATATATATATATATATATATATATATATATGTGTGTGTGTGTGTGTGTGTGTGTGTGTGTATGTATATGTATGCAAGTGTATGTGTTTGTGTACCAAAGCCCTAAAATCCTAGAATCCTAACCCTATGGGTGTATGTCAGTGTATGTGTGGGTGTGTGTGTATATGTGTTCCTCGTATGTGTGTGTATGTGTATAGGTATGTCAGTGTATGTGTGTGTGTACCTAAAAACCTAAACCCTAACCGTATGTGTGTATGTGCATGTATGTGTGTATGTATATGTGTGTCTCTTATGTGTTTGTACGTAGGCATGTGAGTGTGTGCCTAAAACCCTAATACCCTAACACTATGTGTCAATGTCTCTCTCTCTCTCTCTTTCTCTCTCTCTATATGTCTCTCTCTCTCTCTCTCTCTCTCTCTCTCTCTCTCTCTATATATATATATATATATATATATATATATATATATATATATATGTATATGTGTGTATGTGTGTGTGTGTGTTTGTGCGTGTGCATGTGTATGTATGAATATGTGTATGTGTATATGTGTGTGTGTATCTATGTGAGTGTATGTGTATGTGTACCTAAAACCCTTAAACCCTAAGTCGGTGTGTCTATGTGTGTGTATCTATATATGTGTGCATGTGTGTATGTGTTTGTATGAATATGTTTGTGTATGTGTATGTGTATGTATGTGTATATGTATGTGAGTGGATGTGTGTATGTATATGTGTGTGTGTGCGTGTGTGTATGGATAGGTGTGTATGTTTACCTAATACCCTAAAATCCTAAACCTATGTACGTATGTGAGTGTATGTGTGTATGTATATGTGTGTCTCTTATGTTTGTGAATGTATGCATGTGAGTGTGTACCTAAAGCTTTGAAACCCTAATTCTATGTGTGTGTGTATGTATGTATATATGTGTCCATGTGTGCATGTGTGTGTGTGTGAATATGCGTGTGCATGTGTATATGTGTGTGTATGTGTATATGTATTTGAGTGTATCTATGTGTGTACCTGAAACCCTAAACCCACCCTAACCGTATGTGTCTATGTGTCCGTATGCATATATGTGTGCATGTGTGTGTATGTGTGTGTATGAATATGTGTGTGTATGTGAATGTGTGTGTGTATGTGTATGTGTATGTGGGTGTATATGTGTGTACCTAAGACCCAAACCGTATGTGTGTATGTGAGTGTATGTGTGTCTCTATGTGTGTGTATGTATATATGTGTATGTGTGTGTATGTGAGTGTATGAAATTGTGTGTGTGTGTGTATGTGTATATGTGTGTTTCTATGTATATGTATGTGAGTGTATATGTGTGTGTACCTAAAACCCTAACCCTATCTGTGTATGTGAGTGTACATGTGTGTGTTCATATGTGTCTCTTATGTGTGTGTATGTATGCATGTGAGTGTATGTGTGTGCATATGTTTATGCGTGTGTGTCTATCTGTATTTATATATTTGTTTGAATGTGTTTGTATGTGTTTGTATGTGTTTGTTTGTGTGTGTATGCATGTGTATGTGTGTGTCTATGTGTGTGTATGTGTGTGTATGAATATGCATGTGTGTATGTGTATGTGTGTGTATGTCTATATGTGTGTGTGTACCTAAAACCCTAAATCCTTAGCCCTATGTGTGTATGTGAGTGTATGTGTGTATGTATGGATGTGTGTGTCTATATGTGTATAAGTGTACATGTGAGTATGTGCATGTATAAATGTATGTGTGTGTATGTGCATGTGTGTGTATGTGTATATGTATATGTATGTGAGTGTATGTGTGCATACCTAAAACCCTAATCCTATCTGTGTATGTGAGTGTATGTGCGTATGTATATGTGTGTCTCTTATGTGTGTGTATGCATGCATGTGAGTGTATGTGTGTGCATATGTGTATGTCTGTGTGTCTACGAATCAACGATAGGAGTGGATCTTGAGCAAAATCGAATACAATCTTCGATACTAAAAGGTCATGCATCTCAACATCGAATAAGCACATCAAAGCTGAAAATCCTGTATCAGTCCACATCAAATAAGTTGACTTTAAGCACAAAATAATTGACGTTCCTCAAGGTTGCAATTGATGAATTCATCGTTCATAAAATTCAACAAAAAAAAACCAATCGCATTTTTGAAATAGATGACATAAAATATTTCCACATCTTTAAATACCATCAGTACTTTCTATATAGATTTTTTGAAGTAACACATGGTCTATGTGCCTTCGAAAATGATGACCAAAGCTCAACGTGCATAGCAATTGATCATTGATTTCTAAATGAATCAAATATACAAATTGTCTTTATATATTTTGATCATGATGTATGTAAACACACTTAGGAACTTCGGGGCACTTTTCTCCGTCTTCGGGAGGTTTTCTTTCCCAGATTATCTATAACCCTAAATGGACCACTTATCTTTGTACATTCAATTAGTAATATATTAAGTATTGTGTGTTGTGCTCCAAGATTCTTCTTCTTCCTTATGTTTTCCGTGTGCTTTTGCAGACCTCAAACTCCAACAATTGGTATCAAAGCAGGTCCGGCCCTTCATCTAGGGCATCATCAAGACCCCTCTAGTCATAGTATTAGAATCGCATAAAATTTGGTGAGCATACTCAAGATGATTAGAGGTTCAAAATAGTTTGTTGCGTGGTGTGTCAAAACTTTGATATGATCTCATTTTGGCCTTCAAACATGCAATCCCAATGACTATGTAGGCAATTTCATCATTTTGTGCCAAACATATATACAGGTTTCGATTTGCTAGTACAAGCGGCTCAAAGTAAACTACATGTTTTGTAGAGCTTGATAGGATAGTTAAGTTCAACTTTAAATGGTACACTCAATTTTTTGCATCAGGGTATTTTCATTAGTAGCCATGGCCAAAAGCAATGATGTACTCCATATGTTGGTTGTTGAGGTCAAGTTGGACGATATCAATAACCCATTATAGGCATATATAATGCATCATGTATTGGTAGGAGAACTATAGAATATTGTGTTGGTTAATGAAAAATGATCTATTACACATCCAAGTATAGTTATTGAAGGTGGCATAGATGGCACTTAAGATGACGATGTTCAAATTCCTATTCCTGTTGTGGTTCCTATTGCTCCTACTATAGAGCAACTTTGATGCAATAGCAGAGATGCTCAAGCACATGCATTGATAGCTTTGCTTACCAAACGTGCCATTATCCCTCATATTTGCTATTAAAGAAACAAAGGATGCTTGGGATACACTTACTACTTTATGCTACGCAAGAAATGAGGCTGATGTTGCTTACCTCTGAAAATAGTTAGAGATTGAACACATGAGTGAAGGAGATTCTATGGACACTTTTTTGTGAAAAAGATCAAATATTTGAAAGAGCATTTGATTTGTGTAGATCAACCCTTGCCAGATTGTTCACTTGTGGGAACTATTGTTGATGGTCTTTTAGATTCATATCAGTGTTTTGCTTCTACTCTTTAGTTGAGGATGAAAAAGATACAAATGTATTAACATTTGAGGAGTTAATTTTTGTGCCAAACATATATATATGTTTTGATTTGCTAGTACAAGCGGCTCAAAGTCTGCTACATGCTTAGTAGAGCTCGATAGGATAGTTTAGTTCAACTTTTAGAGATACGATCATTTTTTTTGCATCAGGGTATTTTAATCAATAGCCATGGCCAAAAGTAATGATGTATTCCATATGTTGGTTGTTGAGGACAAGTCTCTGTTTTGTCGTATGAAGATTAGCCTAAGCACAAGAGGTTCATTATGCATTTGTAGATCAAGCTTTCTTAGCTAGTCAAAAGGGCAAAGGTAAATGGAGCTCATCTACTAGTAGGCATAAATCTCCAAATTATGCATAGTTGAAAAAGGAAGAAAATGATGAAAAGAAGAGAAGAAATCATGAAAAGATTTGGAAATACTCTAAAGGAAATGATCTTGTCATAAAGAGTTGCCCAAAACTGGCTTCAAAAGAGACAAAGAAGAAAGAGGCTAGAATGGTTGTTGTAGAGGTCTCTACACATAAAATAGAGTATGCTAATCTTATGGAGAATAAAGAATGCGCATTTAATCTTTTGTGCAGTTATAACCCATCTTCTCATGAACATTGTATGTTTGTAGTACTTTTGCCATGGGGCAAAAGTACTACATGTATGTTTAGTACTTTTGCCATGGGGAAACAAACATATTATCTCAAAGCATAGTTTCTTCAATTCAGGTAAGCCTACCCCTACACAAAATACTATCACATGTGCTAACAACTTCTCTTATCCTATAACACGAGTTGGTAGGATCATTCTAACAACTATTGATGGTAGATGTTTCACATCATGAGATGCTTTGTTTGTGCCAAGGATCATGAAAATGTTTTTGTGAGTTTTCCCATTAGCCAAGATCCGATTGGTTGTCAAATTTATTCATGCGAGATGTACAGTTCATGATATGTCAAATGCCAATGTTATTATTGCCTCTGGTAGTTTATGTCCTAGGCTCTAAAAACTAATAGACTATATAAAATCTCTCAATGATTCAGCATGTGAAGTTCAAGATGCTTAGGCTATCTCATATGCAAAGCTTTTGACATGCATGCTTTGGTCATCTAAATTTTGCTAGTTTGCTACACCTACAAGAATCTGAAATGGTGTCCTCTTTGCTCAAACTTGAGGCACCTGGTAAACATGCTTGTGAAGGCTGTATTTTTGGCTAAATGGAGTGTTCCTCCTTCCCAAAAGATCATTTAGTATGAGCTACTTAGTAATTACACTTCCTCACAATGATGTCTATCGTCCTATGTAGACACCTTCTTTTTGGAGATACCTTTACGTTGTGAATTTTATTGATGATTTTTCTAGGTATGCATGTGTGTATTCATTTTAAACAAAGTAGAAAGTGTTTATATGCTCAAAACGTTTTGGTTTTGGTTGAAAATTTGTTAGCATGTAAAATGGGCACCCTTTATTTTGATCGGGGGGATACATGTCTTTTGATTTTAGTGCATTTCTAGCTGAATACGGGATAAAATATCAGTAACCGTGAGTCATAACAAACGAGATCTTTGTCGTCAAAAGAGAACACCCTCGTCAAAAATCAAGACAATTACATCTTATGTTTGAAACCCCTTTATACGAGTATACATATATTTGTTGGAGAAACACAAGGAAGAAGAAGAAGCTTGGAGCACAACACACAATACTGAATGTATTACCAGAGAATGTACAAAGATAAGTAGCCCATTAGAGCAATAGGCGTATATACAAGCCGGGGGAAAAAAGCCTCCTAAAGAGGGAAAAAGGTTCCCCGGGGTTCCTAGAGTGTTCACACACATCACTACCTAAATATATCGACAAATACCCCCGAGGAGTGATGCGGTGAACAAGTAGTTGGCACTCATGTATAAGGAAGTGCCAACCTATGTGGAAATTACTCCACAAAAGGAAGTAAGCCCAAAGCTTTGCGGAAAGCTTCAAACATCTCCCTAGGCAGAGCCTTCGTGAAAAGGTTTGCAATGTTCTCCTACGTGGGCACATATGCTAAGCTGATCTCCCCAGCAGAGAACCTCTCCCTGACATAGTGATAATGCACCTCAATGTGCTTAGTGCGAGCATGGAACACAGGGTTCCTTGCAACTGCCAATGCGCTCTGACTGTCAGTGAAGATGGTGGTACCAGAAGATTGACCAACACCCAAATCAGCCATAAGACGTCTAAGCCACACACACTCAACAATCGTTGTGAAAGCTGCCCTATACTCAGCCTCACAATTGGAAGTGGCCACAGTAGGCTGCTTCTTGCTCAACCAAGATATACATGAGCTACCAAGCATGAAGCAAAAACCACTAGTGGACATACGAGTGTCATAGCAACCAACCCAATCAGAGTCAAAAAAAGCATGCAAATCTGGTGGTAGTGATCCCCCCTTGGGATAAAACAACCCAAGTAGCCAAGTACCACTCAAGTAGCGAAAGATGCGCTTAACCGCCTGCCAATGCTTGACTCCTGGGCAATGCATAAAGGTGCTCATCTGTGAGACAGCAAACTGAATATCTGGCCGAGTAATGCATAAGTAAATCAAGCATCCAACAACCTACTAATAGAGAACAACATCAAATGCATCTCCAGCATCATGAAGACTCAATCGTAAACCTGTCTCCATAGGAGTGGCAATAGGCTTACAGACTTCAAGGTCAAAATGCTGCAATAATGTGTCAATATATTTCGTTTGACACAAAGCCATTCCACCATCAACTCGCATAAATTGAATGCCCAAATAGTGATGCAAATGCCCCAAATCAGACATCTCAAATGAGGCATGCAAATCATCCTTGAAATGAGCAATATGCTTCTCAATAGGACTAGTGAGCAGCATGTCGTCAACATGGACAACAATGATCAGAAGCACATCATTAGCACGCCTAACATATAAGGTGCTTTCAGTTGGACTGTTCTCAAAACCATGTGCAACCATTAGACATGTAACTTCTCATACCAAGCATGTGGTGCTTGCTTTAAACCATATAATGCCTTCTTTAACCTGCACACCTAGTTTTCATGCCCTTTCTGCACAAAACCACGGGGCTGAAAAACATACACTTCTTCATGCAAGTCACCATTCAAAAGTTTTTTTTTAATGTCCAACTGATGTACATTCCAACCATGATGGGCTGCAAGTGCACAAATGCTTTGAACAGTAGTCATACGACATGTAGGTGCAAAGGTCTCATCAAAATCAATGCCTCTTTCATGTGCATAACCCTTTGCAACAAGCCTAGCCTTATACCTGTCAACTGTACCATTAGGTTTACACTTCAGCTTGTATACCCACTTAGTTCCAATGGCCTTCTTGCCAGGAGGCAATTCACATAAAGACCATGTACCATTCTTCATTATAGCATCATATTCAGATTGCATAACAGCCATCCAATTTTCTGAATTCTGTGCTTCATCAAAAGAAACAGGTTCATTCTCATCACAGAGACTAGACGCAACCATAACATAGCAATCTAATGCAAAGGAGGCACTATGAGAGCTTGAACGAGTACGATATGACAAAGATGCATCTAATTTGTTGTCATGCAAAGTCTGCACCAGCCATTTTGGCATAGCTTTTGCTTGCTCAATATCAGCTCTCTTATCAACAAGTACATCATGTAAATCTGCATCAGAAATGGAATGATCTGCATCATCATATGAAACCTGCAAAGGTTGAGAAGTTGCCTCATTAGGACCAGCACTAGACTCTCCACCTGTAAAAAGAGGCCTCAAAGTATCATACATGTCTTTGGAGCTAACAGATGTCTCCTTAGTACATGAAACCAATGGCTGAATAGCATCTTTCACAAAGACAACATCACGGCTAACCAGAATGCATTTAGTCTGTGGATGATATAGACGATAGCTTTTACTTTTAGAACTGTACCAAAAAAAAATACATTTTACTCTATTATCATCCAATTTTCTGCGATGTGGAAAAATCATCAATGAAAGTCACTAGGTAAAGGTGATTTCCGAAAGAGGGTGTCTGCATAGGACCATAGACATCACTATGTACAAGCTGCAATTTCTATGTAGCGCGATCTGAACCATCTTTTGGAAAGGAGGAACGCTGCATTTTTCCCAAAATATAGCCTTCACAAACATGTTTTCCAGGTGCCTCAAGTTTGGGCAAAGAGGACAACATTTAAGATTTTTGCAGGCGTAGCAAACTAGCAAAATTCAGATGACCAAAGCATGCATGCCAAAGCTTTGCATCTGACATAGCCTTAGAATCATTTACTGCACATGCCAAATCATTTACAAATCTTTCAGAGTCTATGAGCTTATACAGCCAACGACATAAAATGCTAGAAGCAATAATCACATCACCATTTGACAAATCATGAACTATACACCTGCCATCAACAAATTTCACATCCAATCCAATCTTGGCTAATGCAAAAACAGATAACAGGTTCTTCTTGATCCCTGGCACAAATAGAGCATCTAACAAAGTGAAAGAACTACCATCAGTAGTAGTCAAAATGATATTACCAACTCCCATAACAGGATAAGAGGAGTTGTTGGCACATGTAATAGTATTCCCTGTAGGGGTAGGCTCGAGTGAAGAGAAGAAACTACGCTACGAAGTAATATGTTTGGTCACCCCACTGTCAAAATACCAAACATCTGAGTCTACTACAGACATGCACTGCTCATGAGAAGATGGGTCAAAACTCCAGAAAGTAGTAAACACTCATTCTTCTTCCTGCACAAGATTAGCAGACTCTGTTTTTGGTGTAGAGGCCTCTGCAAGAACCATTCCAGCCTCTTTCTTCTTTGCCTCTTTAGCAGCCAGTTTTGGACAGTTCTTTATGATATGATCATTCCCTTCACAGTACTTACAAAACAATTTTTGCTTTTCTGATTTCTTCTCATCTTTATCTTCCTTCTTTGAATATGCAGAATTAGCAAATTTCTGCTTACTAGTTGAAGAGCTCCATTTTCCTTTGCCCTTCTGACTAGCCAGGAAAGCTTGATCTGAAATTCGCATAATGGACCTATTTTGCCTGGACTGGTCTTCCTGCAATAGAATAGAGCCTAACTCCTCAAATCATAAGGCATTTGGATTGCCTTTCATCATCAACCAAAGAGTAGAAGCAAAACTATGATATGAATAAGGAAGACCATTCAGAACGGTCTGCACAAGTGAGCTATCTGGTATAACCTCATCAGTAGAAATCAACTGTTCCTTCAAGTCTTTGATCTTCATTAGGAAATTGTCCCTAGAATAACCTTCATTCATGTGCTCACTCTCCAACTATTTTCGGAGGTAAGCAACACGAGCCTCATTCCTAGCTTGGTACAATGTGGTAAGTATATCCCAAGCATCCTTAGCTGTTTTGCAAGAGCTAATGTGAGGAATAATGGCACATTTGACAGACAAAGCTATCAATGCATGTGACTGGGCATCTCTTCCATCCCAACGAATCTGCTTTGCAGTAGGTGCAGCACAAACAACAACACGAACCAGAATCTGTGGAATATCTTCTTCGACACCATCTTCATCAGCTCCAGCACCTGTATTTGCAGTACCTGTAGTCAAAGGTGTAACAGAACCTCTTTCAACACCCTGCACAATGTTCCACAACCCTTTTGCAACCAATACATGTTGCATCATATAAGCCCATAATGGGTACTTGGTACCATCCAACTTATCCTCAACAGCCAGCATACGAAATACATCACTACTTTTAGCCATGGCCGGTGACTAAAATACCTTGATGCGAAAAATTGACTGTATCTCAAAAATTTGAACAGAACTGCCCAAACCAATTCTGCTAGACCTATAGCAGACTTCGAGACGCTTATACAGGCGAACAGAAACTGGTATATACCTTTGGCACAAAAAACGAAATAGCCTGCACAAGCATTGCGATAGTGCGTTCGAAGGCCGAAACGAGCTAAGATCGCGATTTTGGCACCACAATGCGAAGCTGTTTTGATCTCCAAAACACGCTGAGTATGCTCACCAAAATTTGTGCGATTCTGAGACTACAAACGGAGGAGTGTCAACGGTGCCCTAGATGAAGCGACAGCCTACTCTGATACCAATTGTTGGAGATAGACGTCTGCCGAAGCACACGAACAACACAAGGAAGAAGAAGAAGCTTGGAGCACAACACATAATACTGAATGTATT